>CM037023.1:20755419-20800429 GCA_020875875.1 Dioscorea alata
TAAGTATTAGATTATTTGACTTTTTTTTTAAAAAGTGTTGGGAGGCCGGGGTGCGGATCCCCGTGGGACGGGGAGTGGGGACTTCCTCCTCACCGATTCCCCAACCAGGGCGGGGACTGAGAATCTCCGCTCGGGGTGGGGGAGTGAGTGGGGAGACACTCCCCCATCCCCGCTCCGTGCCCATCCTAGACTCAATGGCGTGGTGCCCACATCATTAATCATGACCACCTAATTGGACTTTGTTCAAGTCCTGCTTTCTCACGGCAACCCATGAACTGTATACCTTATTCACAATTACAAAACAAATTTGAGTGAAGTGAGCTTGGAGGATTGGACCATATGGGTGTTTTTACCCTCTACATCAATAAGGGGGCATGAATTTCCACATATGCGAAAAATGAGACTACTGTAGTATAGTTAAGGGTGTGTGCATTGACTGAAAATTAATCATTTTATTTGTACATGCAATTAGAGATTTATCACTGTTACTATGTTAACTAGGATTTGAAGTTAGAAGTTTTAAATCTTCACACTAATGTCTTCTGTAGTGGCGCTGATTTGAACTTAATGCACTTAAATTTCTATACCATAATACCAATGCTTTTCCTAGTAGGACCCATGTCCCTTGGTTATAAAACCTTTCGTAATAATAAATTTTATAAAAATAAAAAATTGTTTTTAAATAAAATAATAATTCATAATATTAATTTTATAAAAATTAATTATTAACTGTATATATTTTTAAAAAATAATATTTTTATCAAATTGTTTAAATTGGACAAATATTGTTTATCTTGCAATTAAATACTTTGTCATGGAATTTAAACTTATGAAAAACAGTTTAAAAAAAACTATAAATAATTGGTAAAATCTATCATATATAAATCAGAAAAATAAATATTTAAATTTAATATATTTTTATTTGCAATAAGCCAACATTCAGAGTGTTGTGGAATAGCCTCTTTAATATTTTCATCTGTTTTAAAAATTTAGTCTCTCTGAAAAGATCCCATGTTTCATTTGCTTTCAAGCATTCTATTTTAATATTTTTTTGGAAAAAATAATTTAAACCATATTCATTAAACTGAAACGAACAGAAACAACAAACCTCCATGCAAATCCATTTTAATATTTTCAATTAGTTATTTTCATCAGGGCACGCACACCTTCGGACCGTGCAATAAAAATCACCTTATGCTTGTGCATTCTAAGATCTCCATGATATCCTTCATCCCATATATCACCCTAGAAAAAATGAAAAATATATGGTTCTTACTTTTCAAAACATGAAAATTGTTATTTTTGGTTACTCACAGTATGGATGAAGTTGGCAACTTGCAGCTATCTTTTTCTTGAGTTTTCCCAAATGAATAGCATAGAGCATGTGATCGGATGTCACATACTCATATGTCCCCATCAATGGACCACCATCCAACAATGACTTTCTCAATTATTGTTCTCAAGAGTGTGGTCTTAATGGCACCTCCCATGTTCCACGTGGCCCATCATTTTGATTGTTTTGTCTCCCATCATTCTGATTGCTTTGTCTGCTAGTATATATCTAGGTGGAAGATAATTCATTATCATTTTAGCATTGTTCTATAACTTATAAACCCAAATTTTTATCCCAAATCCCAAATTTGGTTCTGGTACAATAAATTATACTCCAACCATAAACTTAAATTTTACCCCAAAAAAACATATTCACAAAATATTATTTTCTCATCTTTATATATATATTATTATTACTATTCAATAAAAGAATACTTGAAATTAATCATTTTTAACAATAATTTAATTAAATATTTATTACAATTTAATATTTTACTAATAAAAATAAATTAAAAATTCACAACTAAAATTTTTTAATTTATGATTTAATTTATTTAAAAATTAGATTATGAATTTCTTAATTATCTTAATAAATAATAAAATTATTTTTTCATATAGCAGGAAAATATTTAATATTTAAACACATGGTTGATTACAATTTTAACAACATGAAAATTACTTTAATTAGATATTTTACATTAATACTTTAATTTAATTAATAATTTTAGCAATACACACCCAAATACTACCTCAAATTTGGGATTTGAGTCATGCATTGGAGATGACCTAAGAAACAAGGACTGGTTTATTGGTTTTTGGGCTGTATATTCTCCATGAGTGAGATTTCTAACTATTCTCCTTTCAACTTAGTTCTCTCCTTTAAAAATTTCATTGCCCTGCTAATCTTTTAACTTAATAAACAATTTAGAAAACAAGAGCATGGAACAAAATACCTCTGTTATATATATTCATCCAATAATTGTTTCACCTTCTCATTTTTTTTCTCCAACTTTTCAGACACAATTTAAATGGTGTTGAAAATCTTGATTTAAAAATAAAAAAAAAAAAAGAAAAGAAGGAAAATAAATCTTTATGTATAAATATATTTTTTTGGTGTGCAATACATAGCTGGTTAACTAGAAACATGTGTTTATATTTAATTTCCACACAAATTCTAAGCATTAGTGGTGTTATGAATAAAAGACGAAGGTGGCTTAGTGGGTAAATTAAGCAATGACAACTCCTCGTCCATATTAATTTATATAATATAAAACTTTAATAATTATCTAAGCACTTACTTCTTTTATACCTCTTGACTAGTCCAATTAAATATGTGAAAATGTTGAATTTGCTAATTAATTCATCATTTGTATGTATATGGATATTCAACCTATATTATTGAGTAGGTCTCTTTTAACATCAATCCAAGGACTTTTTTTTTTCTTGAACATCAAGGTATTAATCTCTTGCATAAGCCTTCTCTACGCAAGGCACTCACACACATAATTAATGAATAAATAAATATATAGATAAAGGATGGCCATTGCATTGATATTTTCTTGGAGTATAATTTTTTAAATTAGATAAACTATAAATTCTATTACAAGGTAACCGGTAAGAAATCCACATGGAGTTGAACAAATAGTTTATAATAGAATATAAATAATTGAAAATTTCGATTTTTAATTAGTCATATTCTGCCACTAGTGAAATAAAGTGACCATTTTCTAACTTTTTTAGCTGTCTCATGCACTATGAAATACATTGCCAAGTGGTGTCTTATCAACCTCAAAATTAAATGTCAAAGCATATTGGATCTCACTTGACCCAGGTTCGGTTTAAAACAGGTAGATAATTAAATTCAAGTTTATCTAGACTTTGCTCTGTTCCATAATATGGGCCATAAAATTTGCTTAAGTCTGTCTTGAGCAACCTTAAAACCATGGCCCAACCAAACCCTTTCAAATTAAAAAACTTTTTTAATCAAACAAATAATAAATTATATATAAAGAAGTTCATAATAATATTAGTACCAAATTTAATGTTTACAAACTACAACAAATTCAAATCCAAATAATGAAAATCAAAATATGTCCACATTCAAGTCTATATATATATATATATATAAACTCCAACCAATTCAAGTCTAAAATAAATCAAATAACTTGTTCCAAATCAAATTAGTTCATACAAAACAAA
This sequence comes from Dioscorea alata, assembly GCA_020875875.1. Taxonomy (NCBI): domain Eukaryota; kingdom Viridiplantae; phylum Streptophyta; class Magnoliopsida; order Dioscoreales; family Dioscoreaceae; genus Dioscorea; species Dioscorea alata. Next base: position 20,758,951 of record CM037023.1, read on the forward strand.
CAAAGTCACTTGCAACTGAAAACATACTGGGAATTTCTTTTTTTTTCGTAGTCATCCAACTTGACATAGTCTTTATCCATCTCTAATCGATAGCGTCTATGAAAAGTTGAACATAAATTAATCAAATAGGCTAGTTAAAAAAAAAAGGGTTAATCTCTTAATCACAGAACTATTTTACTTATACAATTATTGCAGAAACATCATTTTCCTCATCACTAAAGCCAAATGCTTTATCTTTCAATTTTTTTTACTATAACTATTAAATGATAAATTAAGAAATCATAATAAAATAATGTCATAACAATACATCAAATTAAAAATAGTAAAAAATTCATCTATAAGAAAGCCTCTAGCATGCATAGAATCATCAAAACAAGCAACGGTTTAAGGTTTTTCTTGGGTTTGAATGCACTCCTCAAAAAGCTGATTACATTCTTTCTAATCTAAAAGCTGACTTTGAAGTTACAATAGAAATAGGAATTGCTAAAACATCATCAGCCAATATTGAAAGTTAACAATTTTCCTAATAAGCTATAATGCTTCAATGTAATAGTGCATTGTAAGACTCCCAGATGAAATTTTCCAACAAATGAAGAAACTTGAACTTGGATTTGTCATCTAGTGATATATACTAGCTTCCAAAAGGCATCAAAGATGTGGCTCATCTCCAAAATATCGACATTTTTGAGGACGAAAATTGTATCCATTTCATGTGAGCCAGCGCAACTCAAGGAAGTGAAATTTTTAATGTGTAAAACGCTAAAGCTCAGTGAACTAGAAGAGGGTCTTATATACAACTTACACAAACTAGGGTTGCTTGAGCTACAGCCTTTTGCCTTGTTCCAGCAAAATGTGTCTAACGATGAATGCAGGCAATATGAAAAGGATAGACTTGCTTGTCCAATCTCTTATGATTTTCAATCTACAATCAAAATCACCAACATGTTACCTTCAGATAAAACAACTACATGTCTCTCTTTCTCTCTCAAGGTTGAAGGAAAACCCATTTTTATCATCAAAGTCAATTGCTAGAATTGTGAGATATGGTCTTTGCTCTACTACATTTGAGAAATTATAAATTGCTTTAATTCAACACCGCACATATCACGCCCTGAACTCGGCACAGCGGCGGACAAACGGCCGCAAACCCAGAGGGCAGAAACCCCGCAGGCATAAAAACCTAATTCAAAGCAAAATACATTCTAAGAAGGTATGAATTACAGACAACAAAATGCAACAACATCCAAATACAACTTCAAGGACTACAACAAGATAAAAAAAATACGACTCAAATACACTGGGGGAAAAGATACTCAACGACCAGCTAAATTACATCCAGAGCTTTCTTCTGATCTAAAAGGAATTAAGAACAACTTGACGAGCTTTAAAAAGCCCAGTAAGTAATCCACTAAAAACCAAAATATGGGGTTAATAGAGTTCAAAGGTTTACAGTAACATCATGTTGCAAAACATGAACCAGATACATATATGTAAAGAAATTGAATCTCAAGTCCAAAACATCAAGAAAATCCAACTATCGGTATCTAATAAACATTTTGCAAAATACAAAAACAAAAAGAAGTGGTTTTCCAATCGTTTAAGTGTCTCCAATTTTAATACGGCCATTTGTTCTACCTCGGTAGCGCCTCAGTCAGAATATTAGAACCCATTTGTTTTACCATGGTGGCCCAAGACAGAAATAACATACTCCATTTATTTTACCCATTGAGTCAGAAATTAAGAACCGCTATTATTTTGATGACAGCGCGGCGCAAAACTATAATCTCAATTACAAAGTTCATATTGACATGGTCAAGATTTACCCCTATTGACTGGGTTAAAACATAGTTATAATTAGAGACTGACTTAATGCATGATAAGTGCTCGTGCTTAAGTAATATGAAGTGTTATTTTTTTACATTGAGCATTACTTTTATCAGATTTTATCATTGATTAGTGTGCATTTGTGTTTTTTTGTACATGTAGGGTTGTGGAGAAGAGTTTGAGGAAAAGGAGCAAGATTAGGTCATGTCCACGTTTGTTGGGGAGGTTCTTGGATCAAGGCACGGATTCTAGACTTGTGGGTGTGTGCCAACCTCCATTGTGCTCGAATTGTCTATGATTTAGAGGGGCACAAATGCAGTCACACTTATAAAGTCTAGCCCGTGTAACATTGAAGAACTTTGTCAAAAAGGAGAAAAGAAATAAACGACATGATTTACCGTTGGTTATTTGCCCAATTCAATGGCCTCGATGAAGAACATGAAGTCAGGAACAATTTGGGCGTGAGTAGTGTAGCAGCTACTGTAGCAAATTACTGTAACAATTTACTGTTCACTGCGCCCCAGAATTTGATTCTAGAGAATCCACACGGGCATGTGGAAATTCCACACGCCCGTGTGGATGCCCGATTTCAGCCTATTTAAAGCCATGACTCATATTTATTCAGGGACTCTTCAACCTATTTTTCGCCCAACTTCTGGAGAGCTCGCGGCTAAGGTTTGGAGAGGATTTTGGAAGGCTTTTGGAGCGTTCGACGGCATCGACATCGGTGTCCTTTGGAAGATACCTATTAGGGGAGCTTTCGTCGGCACCGATCCGGCGAGGTGTGCCCTAACCTTGACAAAAGATTTGGTGGAGAAGACGGAGAGGTTTCACAAAACCATCGCCATGTATCTCAAGGGGTGTTTATCTATGTTTCCTATACTTGTTATTACATATACATTGATGATTTTGTATAGCTCTATGGAGAGCTAAACCCCTCGTGGGTATTTGGACTTGTAAACCCTAGGATGACATTGTTTCTATGACTTTTATTATGCTTTCTTAATTGATGCTTTTAATTGAGTTCCAATCTTACATGTTAATTGTATTGATTTTCTCTTAGCCGTGACACTAGGGTTGAGAATCATCTTGGTTATCCTTTGAAGGTGTGACAACTTCTATAGGATTAGACTACCCGAGATTGGAGAGGGTCGAGAGGGTGAGTCGTGAGGTACCGAAATGTCCCCTTTCCCATTCAGTGTGATTTTTCCTATCTCCGTGTTCCATGAGTTCTTTGCGGTCAAAGTAGAGTGAAGTGCTAGGAGATGAACTCCCCTGAGACTTAGTTGCGCGAGCAACAGAGTGAAGAGTTGTAGTGAATCCTAGTGCTGGGGCTTAACTGAGATTAGGGTTCTTTCGTCTTGACCAAAGGGTTAGAATTATACTCAGGGACATGGTCTATCACTTGGAATCCCTAGAATGTCAAGCAGTTCCACGTAGTGTGAAGCTTAGGAAGATTGACTCCCCTGGGGCTTAGTTGAGAGATCGATAGAGTAAAGGGTCGTAGTGAAACCTAATGTCGGGGTATAGTGTTGGAGCTAGTCACGATTGACCTTAGGTTTTGGACCGTGTATTTAAGGATTTCCACGACTCATTAAACATCGATAAGGAAGTATAATACTAGTCTTGCACTAGAAACATTAGTCCTAGGGGGAGCTTGTCCGGGTACCCCATACTTACCTTGATTGTTTCCTCTCTACTTTTTGCTTGCACTCTCTTGTCTTTTATATTTCTTTTCCTTTTATGTGCACACACACTGTTTTCTCTCACCACCATCGTTCTCGCACTAGCTAATTAGCAACCTCTCTTGTCTTGAATCTCTACTCCCTGTGGATTCGACTACTCTCTTACCAGAGTATTATTACTTTGACAACCCGTGCACTTTTGGGCCCCTGTCAATGCATAACAATAATTTTTGCAATATCTCACTTTGGTAAACTAACAAGTATTTTTAAAATGACGAAAAAATAAGAAAATAAGAAATAAACAAATAATAAAAAATAGATAAATAAATAATTAATTAATTAGACGAGTGAAATTATAGTTGGTTGCTAATACAAGTGACAAAATTTAAAAGAAACCCAAACTAACCATGCTTTTTAAGATAATTTAACAAATAACATATAACTAAAAGCTAAGAGAATTAGATTAGAACATCCAACCAGTACAGTCTTAAGAAAATAGTAAACTTAGGGGTCGTTTGGCATCGTTTCTGTTTTCTTGTTTTTTGTTTTTGTTTTTTGTTTTTGTTTTTGTTTTATTTTCAACTTTTTAAAAACAAAAACATGTTTAAATACATTGTGTATTTTAAAAAACTGTAAGTGAAAACACGTTTGGTTAGCATAAAATTATTATAAATCTTTTTTTATCATTTTTTTCAAATCCATATTTTTAAATTTTTTATAAAACTTTATTTTTCATATTAGTTTACTTGATTATATTATTAAATAAAATTAATAGCATAGGCTAGTATTGTATGGGTAAAAAATATCTCATAAAAATTGCACCATTTGAAACTAAAAAATATTCATAGTTTATCAAAATCAAGGTCAAACAATGATTTTCACAAATAATTTATAAAACTAAAATTTTTATACTATATAAACTAATTTGTAAAATATCAAGCCAAAATAATAATTTTTTATAAATTTTTTTCTTAAAAAAATATATTTTTAAAATTATTATTAATTTGTAAAAAAATTGATATTTTTAAAAATTTAAAAAATAAAAATTAAAAGGAGAGAGAGAAAGAAAGGAAGAGAAGAGAAAGGATTTCATAGTGGGAGGAAGAGTTTTGAAAACGTTTCCAAAACAGTTGAAAACATAAAATTGTTGTTTTCAGTTTTTTGAAAACATAAGAATTGTTGCCAAAATTTTTTAAAACAAAAACAATTTGCCAAACATGTTTTCACAATTTTGTTTCTCAAACATGAAATTGAAAACAAAAAAACAGGAATTGGCAACAATGCCAAACGACCCCTTAGTGTTTCCCAACCCACATGTTCTGCTTTAAAAAAACAACAGCTAAATTTCACAAGTTAACAACACTACCCTAACAGTGTCATAAAATATTGTTTTAACTGATGAGTAGCATTAAATTAAGGCCATTATTTGAAATAGCGCCCTGAGGTCACATACATTAAAAACACAGTAATGAAAAGATTAACTAAGGCACACAAAAAAAATGATGCTCAGACATATAATAACCCTCAAGCTTAACTGATGGGATCAGTTAACACCATCACAAAGGCTAATGCTTTAAGCACTGAACGTGGCATGATACGTGGACGGAACTGGGAGTAACCCATGCAACTAATAATATATATAAATACATGTTAGCATGCAAGGTTAAGAACACCAGTAGCAGAACAATAACATTTATTTCCAGAACACCAAAAGAAGTGCTTATCCATGCCAACATTTTAAAAACCTGATAGGATCTCCAATGTAAATAACTGAATAGAACAACTCAACAATGGCAATAACCAAGATCTTGTGAAATGAAAGATAACCCCAATGTTCACCAGATCCGATTTATCAAAGCCTTAAACAATTTTTGCTCAAGAAGATGGCAGATAACACACAAGTACAAAATTGAAATACATAAAACTGAAATTTCTATACATACATTTATATAACAAAATATAGTTGAAAACTATATGTGGAATTACTTACTTGGAATAGCTCCCATTTTAACCCACTCCCAAAGCCAAATCAACCCTTCTTGAGATATCCTATAAATAGCAACCAAATCTAAATGCTCAATGCCAAAATAAAACCCGCTAAGCATTTGACTACACCAACAATGGCATGAACTAGTGAGAGCATCCTAAGCACTTCTTACTCAAAGGAAAGTAACTATTAGGCTAGGGAAGACATGTTGTTATAGCAAGGAAGTGATACACACAAGCTTGAATAAACATCTAAGGTTCAGACAATCTTAAGGTAATTAGACTTGACGAAGAAATGAAGAAAATCTAACAACAAGGTCTCTAAGGCATTTCAACAAGCACCTGGTGTGCATGATCAAAGACCAAGTGTTAGCATCTTTTTGGCAACAACCATACTAAGAATAATACTTACATTCCAAGAACACACAAAGATAGAATTTAGCCAAGCAAGGATTTTTCTAAGACTTAGCACATGCTCAACCAACACAAGGCTTACAACTCAAGACAAACATCACAATGCAACAAACAAAGCATGAGAGATAAGATTTCAACTAAAAGCAAAATGAGAGCTTGCTTACCCAAATAGCTATAGAGAAGAAGCCACTACACTCTAGAGCTCTCTCCCCAACCTCCAACCAATCAAGTTCTCCAAGGTTGTAGCAAGATGAAGAAGAAGAAGAAGATGATGATGAAGAGAACCTTGGCCTCTTGAATCTTGGAATTTCTGACATTTCCCATACCAAGGAATGGTTTCATGGTGTGGCTAAAGGAGAGAGAGGCATGGTTGTGGGGGTGAAGTCCAACCAAGAAATGGGTAAGATGGGGTGTTTTTTCTACAGTGGAGACAGGGCATGGTAGGGAGGAAAAAACAAAAGAAGCAAATCACGGTTGACCATGCTTGACCAGTGTGGGGCTCACATCACATTCAACTCTCTAATAAATCTCTGTCCTATTCTATTTTAGCCTGAATGGATGGCAGTACCAGAGGTGTTGTGTATAATAAACCATCAAATAAGAAGCGAGTTTTCGTATTATAGTTAAACTTAAGCAAGTTATTACTTCTTAGGCATTTCAAGTATGTATACCATAGTTTTATTTGGCCTGGCGGCAACCATTGATGTGTTTGTTTACTTGAGACATTTTATTTTATTTTATTTTATTTTTTTTGGAAAAAGTGGATAAACCACTGATTTATTGAAAAAAGGACAAAAATACAGCAGGGTACAAGAAAAGTAAGAACATAATAAAGAGTTCTCACCAGCAGTGAAGAACTCAAGGGGAAAAAAAACAAGCAAAAGCAAAGAGAAGAGGGCAGGTGGAAAAGCCAAGAAATCCATCTGGATTTTCAGGACAGTCTGAGCTGCAAGGTGGAGCAAATTACTCCTGATCCATGAGAGAGTCGGTATTGCCGGTGATAACTGCAGTCCGTGAGCTCGGGAAGTCGAGATAGCGCTTTATCTTCTTGGAAGCTTCAGTGGGAATTTGCTGATGAGACGAAGAAGCTGCGAGCCAAGAGAGCAGCATATTAGAATTTTGTATAAGATATTATGATGAGGTAAAGCAGAATACTGAAAAATGCGACTGTTTCGTTCTAGCTAGACGTTCCAAATAATGGCTCTTGTGAGTAAATCCCAAATCAATCTATGATTTAAGTGTAATGAAGGTAGCCAGATGGTCCAGATACTTGAGACAGTAGATGGTAAAGTTTGTAGCTCAAGTACATTGGAGAAAAAGGACCAAATACGAACAAAGTAGTCACAGACTAAACATAAATGATCCACTGTTTCAAAGTCTTTGTGACAAAGAGTGCAAATATCTGTGGCGTTTGGGTTACACCTTTTTCTAAAGAGGTTAGAGAGGGTGAGTATTTTATTATCCCAAGCCAGCTAACAAAAATGAGTAATTTTGCTTGGACAGTGAATTTTCCAAAATTTGGTGTACAGCGGACTAAGCATTCCCCCCATCAATTAAAAAGTTATAGAAGGATTTGATGGAGAAAATGTCGTTCTTTTCCAATGTCCAAGTAATAGAATCTTCCTGATTGTGAGAATAGTCTGGTATTAAGTTTAAGATAGTGGATCGTGTTGCAGTATGAAAAAAGGTTCTCTATAGAATTGCTAAGGAGCGAGAACTGTTTTAGAGAGATCCACTGTTGGGCACAGCCAAGATCTAAATGACGGTAAGGTGGTATTGACACCTGCCCAGAAAAAGGATTTATTTCTAGGAGGTGTGTGAAAGAAGGTCCCAGGTAAGTTGAAGGAATAATTAGATCTAATGATTTTGGCCCAACACAAGTTAGGATTAGTAGTAAACTTCCACCACCATTATCCTAACAAAGCTTTGTTAAATTCCTGGAGGTTGAGGATTCCCCAGCCTCCCATGGAACGAGGACGATAGATCCGTTTCCAAGTGACCAGTCTGACTCCTTTAGAGTTCAAGTCTGGGCCTTTCAAGAGGAAATCCCTATGAATCTTGTCCATTTCCTTAATTACCCAAGTTGGAAGTTTGAAAATTGTCATCCAATAAACGGGTATTGTGGATAAAACTGAATTGATAAAGGTTAGACGACCTCCCAGGGATAGGTAAATAGCTTTCCAAGGAGAAAGTCTCGCTCAGACAGTTTGGATAAGTTTAGTCCAATCCTGGCGTCTAGGTCGTCTACTAGAAAGAGGTACTCCCAAATAAGTAATTGGAAGTTTCTGTTGCAGTTGAGAATTGCTGCAAAGGACACATTTGGTTGCAAACCAAAGTTTGTCGAGTACAGGCAGTTTTTTGTGAAATTAATTGATAAACCATAAGAACCTTCACCCATCCTAGGTGTGATGTGTGCAGGTTTGGAGTAATATTATGGAAACTTGCAACTCTGAGGATGCCTTGGTTTTGTATGAACCCATGCAGGTGGTGGGTGTTGTTGGCTTCCAGGATTGCCATCTTGAGATTCCAAACGAGGTTAATTAATCCTCTCGTGGCCAAAATATTCTGGCAATGCTCCAGCCAATCTCTCTGAGAACTTCTTTGTGAATCATCTCGTCGTCAAAATCTCTCCGCGAGAGCTATGCCCGAGCTGAAGAAACCCTCAATCCGATGAAGCTATTCAAGAAGCTCCACGATCATCATGGCCGCTCTAGCGAGGTCCCGGTTTCTCCCTCTTCGTCTACGCCCTTCTGCTGTCTCCTTCTTGCCCCTGTGACCAGCGTGCGGCGCTGGTGGCGCGGCGGCCCCGGCTAAACCTTCTCCGCCATCGCCGTCCAATGCTTCACGGCTTTCTCCGGCTGGAAACTTTATGATGTCTGAGGAGGAGTATCAGGTGCAGCTAGCACTGGCGATCTCGAACTCAGAGTTTAGGGATGATCCTGATCAGGATCAGATCCGGGCTGTGAAGCTTCTTAGCTTGGGGAAGCAGCGGATGGATCTGATTCGGGAGGAGGATGTTTCTGCCGATGTGCTTTCTCGTCGGTATTGGGTGAGTTCTTTTTGACCTGCACTGCTCGCTTTGGAGCTTGAATTTTTTCTTGTTTTAGTATCTGATTTAGGTTTGATTATGCTTAAGAACAGTGGGAAATTTAGAAATTGTTGTTTTGGAGAGGAATTGCAACTTTTTCTAAGAATTTAGGGTTGGCTCTTGCCATTGGTAAAGTGATGTAAAGGAATAAGCTAACTTTACATTTTATTGTGATTGATCTTTGTTGGGTCTTTTTACTTCCTTGTTTCTTAAATCTTTTTCTCATTTATGGTTGCCAATAACCTTACACAATCTAGAATGTGAAGAAGATGGTGGGACCAAAGACAATGATTGGAAGTTGATTAACTTAGCAGTTGTAGAGTGGCAGATGTGGCACCGGACCGTCATTTTTTTCCCCTGAATTTTCTATGAAGATAAGGCTCTATTTTACATGAGGGAACTCTACAATATCCATGTTCTTCCTTGATGACCTGGGCCTTAGGAATTAGGATCATCCAATTTGTTTAAATGTGTATGCTTGACTAGTGACTACTTTTAACCCCCACTCTGTTTCCACTATGATTAATAAAAGACCGTGCAATCAGTGGAGGATTTCATGTTTTCAGCTTACTTGCCTACATGTTTTGCAATCTCGAAAATCTTTTTCAATCTAATATTCTGTGACTGTATTTATGCCTAATGATTAAAAATCAACACATTCATTTAGGGTAAAACTATAGATGACTTTGCAAATTGCATTTATTCCTTCAGGATAAGCTGTTGCCTTTTCATGTGTGATTTCTCGCACTTTCACATCTTGTTCATGCCTTTGAATATGATAATAATGTGCATATGTTATTCTTTAGTCTGTTATTTTTAAATAGTGTATTTCTATCTTCTGCTTCCAAGAATATAATGTTCTTGATTATAAAGACAGAGTTTTGGATGGGATTTTTTATGTTCTTGGGTTGTCAATTTCTGCAAATGAAGGGACGATTCCATCACTAGTGGCTCTCCAAAATGGAAATCTTGATTTCGAAGCTATTGTTGTCAATCATGCTATTGATCATGACTTGGTTGAGTTAGAGCAAGTAACACAATGTATATTGCTTGACTGCCTTGCTGAGGTAGGGATTTTAGTTCAAAGAATATCTGAACTTGTAGCCTGGCATATGGGTGGCCTTGTAAGGGATGCTAGTATCATGTTAGCAAGGTGGTTGGAGAATGGTACAAAGTTACGAACGTCACTACAAACAAGTGTATTACCTATTGGTTGCATAAAATTAAGTCAATCTTTTCATCGTGCTTTGCTCTTCAAGGTCAAGCATCTTACTATTTTAAAATGAGGTTTCTTTCATTATTATCACCATATTATGGCACACAATCCATGCAATAAACACCATGTTACTTAACCTCTTTTTCTTTCTAACCTTGTTATGAAACCATACCCATGCAGGTCCTTGCAGACAAAGTTGGTGTCCTTGGAAGTTAGTCAAAGGAAGCCAGTACACTGGGGTTGACGATGATGCTGTTAACCTAATGAAATTAGATACCGGAAGGTGTGTGTTTATGTTTTTCAAGTAGTGTTGCTCTTAGAGGATTGGTACCTGCTAAAAATAGTGAGTTCTTGTAACATTTGGGGTTAACTAAGTTATTCTTGAAAGCTCATTTTAAAAAAAGAAAAGTTATTGAGCCGTTGGTAATTTGTCATTTACCTATTAATGTTTTATGATGAATTTGAATTTGACATCTTTTACCACTTGCTATAAGTACCTCTCCTAAATGCTGCTTGCTTTGTGTATGCAGTTGCATAATAAGGAATCATGCATAAGTACGACTATATATTTCCCCTTCATTTTTTTAACTCCTTTCTCATAAGGGTTGATTTAATACTATTGCCTCTGCAAAAGTTTATTTGACTAAAAGAGTTTTAATGCGTTGAAATGATTTGGCTTTTTTTTTCAATGAGGAAAAAATCCAATTATGCTAGTAATAAAGGAATTGTTGTTGAAATGGGTCACTTGTATGGTGAACTTTGGTTGTATTCGTATAAGTCATGCTTCTTGTCATTGTTAATGAAGACTAATTATACTTTTCACAACAAAAATGTGGTGTTTTCTTATTCTCAATGCCTAATGTCTTCTTTAACCGCTCACTTCTTCTTTTGTTCTTTTTTGTAGAAAAGTCTTTGTTGATCTCATGGCGGACCACGGCACTCTTAAGTTCTGGTAATTCAAGACTAGCAGAAAACTTCAATTCCTGGACCACAAATAAATCAGGGGATGACTTATCAGGATCCAAACAGTTATATGAAAATGAATCTGGAGCTTCATCATATGATAATAATTTCTAAGATAAAAGGTCAAGGCATGAGAAGGCAATACTAGTACCTTCTGTTACAAGTAATGGAACATCATCCATAACAGTTGGTAGTACTTCAAGTACAAATGTAAAGGGTTTGTCTTCTGATCAGCCAAATTAGTTCCCTTCAAAGCAGAAAGGCATTGCTGTAGCACCTTTGGATGTTAATAATTTGGTTAGTGAGAAACTCAGCATAGTACCAAATTTACAGAATGCTGAAGATTGTAGAAACCTTTTTGCTGAGCTGAACCCTTTCCAAGAAAGCATTGCCCCATTACCTGCAAGGCCTCAACATCCTTTGATTTGGAAAAGTCGCCCTGCTTGCAAAGAGGATCCAAACACAAAGCAATATAAATTTGTGGAAGGAATTTTACTGAGAAAAGAGATAGGAATGAATGATCTTAATGCTTCCTCTTCTCATCAATCAACTGCAGATGGGAAGACATTGCTTAATGGTTTTAGTGGAACTCGTATTTCATTTGTCACTGGCAGAGATACTTCTGATAGTAAGATGAATGGTGCCTTAAGTGCTGGTCGTCCTTCTGAGTTCAACAAACTGAACATTTCCTTCAGATTACTTGAAGATGGTAAGATGTATATTGACCAAACTACTTCACAAGCTAATAAACAATTGAATCAACCAGCAGAAAGAAAAACCAGAAATGAAGACCACATGGATTTGCAAAGCTCTGCTGAAATGAATGAACGAATAAATGACATTGACAAACATGATCGGTAGAAGCACTAGGGTGATAATTGTATAGGGCCAGACTTGACATTGAAGAACCCAGAATCCTCTTCCTCTCCTTTGGAAGTAAGGTCAAGCAGGCTTGATTCAATGCTTGATGATGTGGCGGAACTAGAAATCCAGTGTGAACACCTTGCCATTGAGGAAACGAATGGCACAGTCAGTTGTTAATTGCGATATCACTTACACTCTTTATTATTAGAAACCTTCAAGGTTAAATAAAAACGAAAAAATACCAACAAGAAAGGAAAAAAAATACATAAGCAAAAACAAAAATCACAACAGTAGCACCAAATACAAACTCAATTCTGAAGGCCCCTCATTTTAGACCATTCTACACATTAATAAAACTAGGCTTCAAGGTTAGACAAAGTCCACAGGTAATTCTTAGCAATATGTAAAAGAAAATAACAGATGAACAACATTTTACATATGTGCTTCCAAATAAATCCAACATGCACAGAAAGCACAACTTACTTGAACGTAGTTCAAATGAAAGATAAAATCCAACAATTATTGTCTTCAATCGATCAACTTTCAAGCCATAATTAATTTAGAAAATACATAAAATAATGGTAAATAGACCTCGAACTTGGAAACAAAATAATAATATGTCTTCGCACCGGCATAAATAAGAAACCAATTGAAGTGTTCAGATTTGAGAAGAGAAACCAAAAACAACACTAGATCAATAACCCAAAGCATAATTGCACAGTAAATTTGATGGATCACTGATTAATCGCAAAGAGAATTTGTAGCATTGAGAAGTTTTTTGGAGATGCGAAACCCTGGAAATTAAGGACCTGTCAATGGATAAAATGACTCCTCAATGTTAGCTTCACATTGAATTTGGAAACGAGAAGGAAAAAAAACAGAACATCTTCCCAAATGATGATCTTTCTTGGTTTGAGCATGAGAGGATCTCTAGCTTAAGCAAAACATGCAGAAAAAGGGAAAACTTGAAGATGTTTCGTTCACTTTAACGAAGCAATCCATTATACACATACTTCAAAGACATGAATATTCCGTAGATTAATCATTCTTAACACGTTAATGTTGCTACTTGTAGTTAGACTTGTCCATCTATTTCCATGCTTCAAACAATGCCCATGTGTTTAATAATATTCCAAGTCATGGTGTTGCAATCGGTGCATGACAAACTATATAAATACTACAGTAAACCTCTATAAAATAATACTTTTGGGATAAAAAAAAATTATTATTTATAAAGGTTATTTGGTTATCAATAAATAGATAATTTATTAATTTATCAATCCTTTTCAAATTTTTTTTTAATTTATCAATAAATAAATATTTATTAATTTGTAGGGAGTTGTTATATTTTATACAATTAAAAAAACAAAGATAAAAGAAAACATAGAGATCAAAATTATAAGCAATCTACACATATGAACAACAACTTGTGGAGGGGACTTTTTGCATTTTTTTATTAAAATTTAGAAATAAAAATTGTGGTCAAAATAACCACAAGAATTTCAAAGTCCATAATTATGTTATTCACATAATTATATAAAGGAATAAATTTTGGAAATGATGATGAGTGTACTTTAAACCACTGTAAAAGTTTCAATTTTATGGCTAATCAAAGATGAACAGTAATGCAAAGTTTGAAGTGCATTTGAAAATAAATTTTGTAAAAAGCAATCAATTTTTAGTTTTGGATGCATGTTTAGGCAAGAGTAAAATAGAAGTATTTTGAAAAAAATTTAATATTATAAATTTTGTGTAGTACTTTTCATTTGCATTCGATGAATTATTGTTTTATATTTTTATTGTCGACTAAAATGTTTTAGAAAAAAATTATTATTTTATACATTAATTTAGAGAAATTATAAATTTAGCATGTTATCCATATCGGGACCATAAGAAAATTTTATTTAATAAAATTTTATAATTTATTGAATATTTATTTATCAAGGTTTTTAAAATAGCTGTTAAACAAGATAATAAGCTATAATGTGCATGATTAATTAATAAATGCCCCTTCCAAACTGAAATTTTATAGAGGTATATATACAAATACTAATGGAAATTAAAACCCCTTACATTATAAGAAGTTATCAAGATTAATAAAAACAAAAATTCTATAATTTAAAAAAATTCTTATAAGATTGGTTAAATAATAGACAATTATATCAATAACTTTAACATTCATGAACCCACAGTATATGGAAATAAGTTGGAAATAAATATAAACATGTGTTTATTTATTTGTAAAATATTACTACTTGAAATGACTTCTTGCGTTAAAAGAATAAAGGAAAAGCATGAAACTTACCTGCCAAAATAGTTGTATAATGGTAAGGTGACGCATCATTCCACTCTAAGCTTTCCTATCATTCCACTCTAAGATTAGGACACCCACTAACTGAAATCAATGAAAGTTTCGGGAAATCCAATGCAAGATTGTTTATGCTCACTAAATTTGGCAGGTCACTTAAATATAAATATTTCAAGACAGGAAACATAGGGATTTCCAAGACTAGTTGGATTTCTCTCTCCTCCTCCACATAAAACAATGTTTCCACCACCGCACAATCTTGGATTTTTAAACCACCGCACAATCTTGGATTTTTAAATAAAAAAGGCATGGGAGATGCAAGACCCAAGCAAAATTTGCCAAATTACATTTATATATAACTAACTTCTTCAACAAAGGAAAAAATTTTGGAGGCGATATATCTCTCCAAATAAGGTTCTACAGCTTTTCAACATTAGAGATTGTAAGGTTATTGAGGTGAGTCTCATTTCCATTCATCACAAGCTCCTTAAGCTGTGGGCATGAATCAATTGTTAGTTCTTGCAAGAATCCATGATTTTTGCAACTCAAAGTATCATATGAAAGAGAGATCAAGTTATCCAAATTTTGTATATAAAGCCTAGTTGTTGGCAAACATGAGAGTTGTTGGAAAACCTCTTGTGATACTACACGCATTCCTATTGCTTTGATGTTGTTGTGTTTCTTCAACATTTGTAACTCTTTTGGTTCTACTCACCCAGTCGGATGTAGGTCAATGACCCTCAACTTGTGTAATCTTGATAAGAGACCATCCTTTACCTTGCTAAGCTTTGTATCTCCGCATAACAGATATTGCAATTTATTCAAATATACTATCTCTTTTGGAAGTGATGAGATCGTTGTGGATGAAACATTTAGGTACTGTAAATTAACCAAACATTTGATGTCCTTTGGAAGCTCTTTGATATCAGAAAGTGAAAGATCCAAAAATATCAAATTTGGCATTTGCAGGAAAAATCCTTCAAGAATTCTTTCCAAATCAAAACTAGATTTTATGAATAAGCACAACAAATCAGAGCACCGGTGAGACAAAATTGGCAAAAGCTTGATACGACCCATAATCACTAGTTTTGCGAATCTCCAATTCTCTGTGTCAATTGTTGATATTTCTGTGGACACATGATAATCTTTCACTATCCATTTATTCCTGTTCATCCCACAGTCTGTTGCTATCCACTTTGCCATCTCATGAATGGCATCATGGAAGTGCACATGACCATCATCAGAAACATACAATAAACATGATTCCTCTAGAATCTTGAGGATATATTCTGCTTTGTCAAAAGCTTCTAGTAGATCGACAAAATCACCAATCAGACCTAAACCCATCCAACATTCTGAAAGTTCATATTTAGATATCCTTCGCAACATTGAAGCAAATAAGAAGCACTCTTTAATATTATCAGGCAGATTATCATAACTGAACTTCAAAATGGGAAATAATGATTCCTCCATGCCTTGAACTACTCTAGTACTTGAACTTTTCAGTGATCTCAAAACAAAGTTCAATTCGGGGATACTTTTTTTGTTTGACATAGCCTTACCGATCACTTTTAGAGTAAGAGGTAAACCACTACACTCACCCATCACTTGTCTTGCTATTTTTTTGAACTCTTCATTTGACACAATAACATCTAGATTAACATTGTCCTTGAAAAGATCCCATGCCTCATTTGATCCCCAAGCATTCTACTTTGATGGTCTTTTCTCCTGCACCCATCTTGGCACACAAATCTGCTAATCGAGTAGTGAAAATCACTTTGTGTTTATAATATTGTTTAGTGGAATTATCATCACTGTAAGGATGGGGAATTCCAAGATTAATAAGATCTACTTCTTCCCATATATTATCCAAGAGCAATACAAAGTTGCTAATTTTCAAAACATTGAAGATGACTTCTTTACCAGCACCCTGCAATTGCAAACTTTCAGAAATCCTCTTTCGAAGTTCTTCCAGCTGAATACCTTTTGAAGCTTCGATGAATAACACATGATTGAATCCCATGTTTGCATCATCTAACAATGACTTGTAGATTCTTTTCAAGAGTGTGGTCTTGCCCACACCCCCCATGCCCCATATGCCAATTATACTAACTGTTTCATCTGCTAGATAACCGCGAGCAATATCGACGTTGGACCTGATTTCTTTCCCCACTGTTTTATATGATTCAGGAACTAGTTTAGGTGGTGGTATGTCAGTAAATTTGATTTCTGGCTGTTTTGCTGTCAACTGAGTTATCTCCTCTTTCAATTTGAATGCATTCCTGCCAATATATCTTATATCTTGAAAAACAATTTAGAGAACAAGAGCCTGCAACACAATTACCTTTTCCATATTCATCCAATAATCGATCTACTTTATCTTCCTTTTCTCCAATCTGTTCAAAACCAATTCAAATGGTGTTAGAAATCTTTGTGGGAACACAACTTACTCTTCTATATTATTATAAATTGAAAACCACAAACCAAAACCTAAAATACTATGATATATAAGGTAACCAAAATAAGAGGAAAGAAAAAGTCATCCTATAGTTATGGTAGAAGAAGCTTTACATCGCGAAGCCAGTCTTTAACTTGATGTTGATTAACGAGTAGTTTCCCGTTTTGTTGAGGATCATCAAGCTTTCTCTGAACATCCTCCTTCGTGGCCATGAGATTTTTCATGGTGTTCTTCAAATCATCAATTTTCTCTTTAGTGCGGAACACATAGCCAATGTCCTGACGCGTAACAAAGATTTGCATGCAAGAACACAAAGGTGAAAGACACAGATTCACTGGATCCATGTTTCTCAAAATCAATACAAGGATTGAAAACACAGAAGCAATCTCCCTCTCTCTCTCTCTCTCTCTCTCTTTCTCTTTCTCTCTCTTTCTCTCTCTCTCTCAAGCCAAATAATAGTGTAAATGATACACAGATTCACAGTATATATTCACCCTCACAAACGACTGTCATGATTTATGAGTTCTTACAAATAATAATGTAAATAATACATAGTTCAATAGTACTACACACATGTGCTTGACCTCCAGTTTTATTATTTTAAAAATAAAACAGGGACGTGTTGTTTTATAACTTTAAAATAATACACTCAATAGTACACAATACACAGAAAGCTTTTAAAATAGAACAGTGAGTCATTAATGTGTTAGTTGGATTATCTTGTTTTGCATGCATATATTATTTACGGTTGCAAAATAAATCATTAACTTTGGATCTTATTAGAAGAAAATTTTTATTTAGTTTTAGATGGAAAAACTTGAAGATGTAAAAAATGAAGCTACTATGATAATTAAAAATAAATAAATAAATAAATAACATAGTTGTTTTATAACTTTAAAATAATACACTCAATGGTACACAGTACTCAGGAAGCTTTTAAAACAAGACAGTGAGTCATTAATGTGCTAGTTGGATTATCTTGTTTTGCACGCATATATTATTTACAGTTGCATGATAAATCATTAACTTTGGATCTTATTAGAAGAAAATTTTCATTTAGTTTAGATGGAAAAAACTTGAAGATGTAAAAAATAAATCTACTGTGATAAAAATAAATAAATAAATAAAATAGATAAATCACACTAAGATGTCAATAAAAAAAAAACCGAGAACAGACAAGGAACCCCAAGACAAAATAATCAGATCACCAAAGGTGACACTGGTGAAAAGGAATAGAAAAAATAACACTTCACTACAAGAAAACATGAGCATTAGGGATGGAAATTTCCGTCTTTGAAAGATCAAATTTCATGGGTGATGACTTTCACCGACGGAAATTTCCATTAGTGATAATGAAGTGGCTAATATTATTCCGTTGGTAAAAATAATTCCATGGATGATGTTGAAGTATTAGTGACGAAATATTTCTTCACTAAAAGTGTTTATCACCCAGAGAATTCCATCACTGCTTGTTGTCATCACCAAAGAAATTCCGTCAATGAAAGTGTTTATCATCCACGGAATTTCGTCACTGATTGTTATCATCATCAACGGAATTCTGTCATTGAAAGTGTTTATCATCCACGAAATTCCATCATTGATGATCTTCATCACCAACGGAATTCCGTCACTAAAAATGTTTACCACCCACGCAATTCTGTCAATGAAAGTACTTATCAGCAATGGAATTCTGTCACTAATTATTTTCATTATCCATAAAATTTCGTCTATGATATTATTATTTTTATTAATTCATTTTTTCCTGCTTTATTTCCTGTATCACATGCATATTACCAATGCCATTTCACAAACTATTTATAATGTCTAAAATTATTTATTCATTAAAAAAACAAGTCCAACATTATTTATGACAAAAACACTATGTTTCATCAAATTTAAAAACATATAAGAAAATAAATTCATATTTAACAACAAAACATCATAAGAGAAGTCATACATAAAATTAACAATAAAACACCCAAGTTTTATGAGTCACTCTCTCAAACATTCAATCTTCACCATTGGTGGTCTTTTCTTCACAGTATTCGTCATTTGTTCCAATTTGAGAAAATATGGCATTCCTAGCAAGTGTTGCAGGATTTAACATCTCAGTAAAGCGACACGACAACAACAATAATAATATTTTAAAATAATGTTTTAATATAACATGTATAATTTTTATCAACTTATTTTATAATTGTGACTATACATTGGCATGCTTAGTATGTATTTGGAGTACTGAAGTAACAAGACTCAGATAAGTTCATATGAGTGTTCCAAAATTAAAACGGGCACAAATAATAAAAACAAATTCTTAATAAAGTGAAAGTCAATAACTCAACTTTATATAAATGGGAATGAGTCCTATCATGAATTTGACATCATTTATCATGTTTGCCTACTCCCATAGAAAACTAGCAGATAGAAGGGGACACACATTTGTCATCAAATATGTGGAGGTGCTCAATGAACACTAATGCACTTGAAAAATTAGCTATATGCATAGACAAAAGGCAACAATCCAAGAAGTGATCTATTGAATGCCACTATTATAATATAATATATAGATTAAAGCCTGAAGAGTCAACTGAAAAGATTTCTTGCTATTGTCACCACACAATACAGGATAGGATCACATAAAAGACTTTGACAAAATCCCTGCCAATATAAGAAAAAAGAATCAATTGGAAAGAAAATTTATGGTCAGATGACATCAGTACCTGAGAAGTCTAATGCATTTTGGTGCCTCAATTTTCAAGTCTGAACGTCAAGGAATAAGGACAACTCACAAGCTTGCACCTGCAACTGAACATTTTTCTGCAACTTTAGAAGATAAGTTTAGTGCTTCGATTTGGTTGCAATCAATGCACTAAAAATGAACAGGTCATCGTCTGACTTATTCTAATCAGGAACCAGATCAATGAGGTTTATCTAGAAAAATATTGCAAAATGCTTTTGAAGCCATACAAACAAAATATTACAGTTTTTGAAACTAAATTCTCAATCACATCTGGTAAGTCAGTAATCAGTAATCTCATGCTGATGCTGAAAAGTACGCACTGTGGGATAAAAAATCCGCTGATGAACCACAACAAACTCATTAATATGGCAAAATGTTTCATATGATAAAAAAAGTAAATAAATAAATAACAAATATATTCTTAAAGAGAAAACTACTCAGCATACGAGTATATGGTAAAGTAGAATTAAATTAAACACCAAAAAACAGAACTAATGCTGACTTTTTCACTCAAATCACACAATGGATAAAAAGCTGAAGCCGGCTGAATGCTTCTTTTTTTTTTTGTTAAATAAAAGCCAAAAAAAACATGAATTAATTTCTAGCTTGACCAAATGTTTAGTGATATAAAGTTTCTCTTAATTCTAACTCTCAAATTTCTTTCCTTGTAAATTTTCATTTTGAAAGGAAATTTGGTAATTCTTAATTGATTAACATGTCACAAATCTATCATCTAAAAATTTTCTTTTCAAAACTTTTACTTCTTTTGGTCATTTTTATTTATTCATTTTAACTAATTCAAATTGAGTAAGAAAATCAATTAAATTGAGTTGATAATCTAAAATTTATAAAAAATTATATTAATTTTTTAAAATTACTCTTATTTAAAATATAATGTAATAACATATGTATTTGAATATAATTTATTAAAAGTTGTAGAACTATTTGAAAGATAAATTTGGAAAAAAAAAATATTTAAGGTCTCATAAATTTTCTAAATAGATAACTAAGGGGTCGTTTGGCATTGTTGTCAATTCCTGTTTTTTGTTTTCAATTTCATGTTTTGGAAACAAAACCTTAAAAAGATGTTTGACAGCTTGTTTTTGTTTTCAAAAATTTTGCAACAATACTCATATTTCCAAAAAAAAAGAAAATAACAATTTTATGTTTTCAACTGTTTTGGAAACTTTTTCAAAACTTTTCCTTCCACCATAAAACCCTTCCTCTTCTACTCCTTTTTTTATCTCTCTCTCCTTTTAATTTTTAATTTTTATTTTAAAAAATCAATTTTTTTTACAAATTAATAATAATAAATTTAAAAATATATTTTTAAGAAAAATATTTATAAAAATTTATTATTTTGGTTTGATTTTTTACAAATTAGTTTATATAGTATAAAAATTTAATTTTTAGAAATTATTTGTGAAAATCATTGTTTGACGGTTGATTTTGATAAACTATATATATATATATATATATAATTTTTAATTTTTTAACGCAAACACAAAAATATTTTTTAGTTTCAAATGGTGTAATTTTTATGAGATATGTTTTACCTATACAATACCAGTCTATGTTATTAATTTTATTTAATAATATAATCAAGTAAACTAATATGAAAAATAAAATTTTATAAAAAAATTAAAAATATGGATTTGAAAAAAATGATAAAAAATGGTTATAATAATTTTATGCTAAGCAAACATGTTGTTATTTACAACTTTTTAAAATATACAATAGTTAGTGTATCCAAAACATGTACAAAAACAAAAAACAAGAAAACAGAAACAATGTCAAACGACTCCTTAGTAATCACAAAGAAAAACTCTAAAATGGAACAAGTAAAAAGAATCGGAGGGAATATTTTGGATTCAAATTTGATACCTCTTAATCAGCAACTTATAACTTTGAAATTCTAAGTCCTAAAACCCAAATAATTTCCAATTGAAACAAGTAATCATTTCCAACCCACCCAAATTAGTGTGATGATCTCAAAACTTGTATTAAAATACTCCATTCTAAACCTCTTCTAGGCTGCTTTCATTGTCATCCATCCAAGCGGCTGCACGACACCATGATGGTAACGATTGCCGACGGATCACCAGTGACCACTGGAGCTTTCCCAGCAGTCCGACAAAGGCAAGCATTTTTTCCCCCAAATTGTTTTCTCTTATTGCTTTCATGTAGATTTAGAGCAGCTGATTAGATCTCAATGGTTTGATTTGGCTTAGATTTGCCAGAATCTTGGGTGGTGCTGACTGCTGAGTGTGTGGAATTGCAAGAACGTGTTTCTTGTTAAAATCCAAGCGGCGGGGAGGTTTGAGAAAGGAGTGGCATGGGCAAGTCAGGTAGTGGATCGGGCGCTGTTGAACTAATTGTGTTGTTTTGTCTGCATGTGGAATTTTAGTTTTTTTGTTATATTGAGAAATCATATAATGAATTAAATAAAAAAAGATATTTTTTTTCTTTTAACGTGAAACAAACTTTGATTAAAAAAATGGTTAGTAGATTCAAATAAATATTTTACTTCATGAGTTCATGCCATTCAAATTTAAAAGATAAGTATTAGTAAATCATAGAACTCCATTGTTAATGTCATAGTTACTAATAATAGAAACAAATTCCAACACCTACAGCACAAGTGGGATGTTAAAGTACAAAACCTGGGATTAATTTAAAAAAAAAAGCCATATATTTAATGTTGTTTGGATGGACTCACATGCTCCACATACTTTCACATGAGTATGGGATCCACTGAGCAAACTTAAGAGAAAAGACTTATGTTTGAAAACATGTTATTGAATGTAAAGGCAACCAAACATTTTGTACTCATAATGAGATGTAACTCTTAATTGTGTGCTCAAATATCGATCTCCTCTTCTAAATTCTTTGCTGATGAGAACATACTGTCTATTTTCATTGGTTGATGTTTCACCTCTTGCTTTTAAAAGGTGTTTAATTTAATTATTAAATATATCTTAAATTAAACTAGGTAATTAGTTAACACAGTTGACTTATTGTAATATAATATGAAATAAAATTCAATGATTTAGACTTTTAATGAATTGTTTATCATTTTCATTGACCATGTTAGGCTAATTAATGGAGAAGCCACTTTCCTTATCTCATGTGCATCATATATCTCATCCTTGCCTTTCAGACAATGGCACACAAATTACTTGTCCAACTACTCCATGATTAACATTTTTATCCATTTTAAAGCAGCTGGATATTTTATTTCTATAATATGAAATAAAATTCAATGATTTAGACTTTTAGTGAATTGTTTATCATTTTCATTGACCATGCTAGGCTAATTAATGGAGAAGCCACTTTCCTTATCTCATGTGCATCATATATCTCATCCTTGCCTTTCACACAATGGCACACAAATTACTTGTCTAACTATTCCATGATTAACATTTTTATCCATTTTATAGCAGCTTGGTATTTTATTTCTATTGTATTAAACTTAAGCTTCTCAATTAAAAATGGTGTTCTAAAATAATTTATAAAATTTTTCCTAGTTGGAATGATGATCATGTATATTTGGTTTTATTCACAAATTTTAAAATTCTTCCCTTTCCAAATTTGATTTGAAAGAATTTTATATTCAATCAAACTGGATGATTAATAAAAATTTAGTTGAATAGAAATTAGAAAAAGGGATGGAGAATCTCCATGGTGCTCTCCTAGGTGGCTGGCATGGCGGCGAAGGAGGTGAAGGTGGTGGTTCTTCCATGAGAGCCCAGACGGGGTCAAGATATGTTCGAGTGATTGGAGCGCAAGCCAGGGATTCGTTATTGCGGGGGGCCAAAAGAGAGAATGGACACCATGGAGGCTTGGTTCGGCCGGGAAAGTCTTTTGCTAGAGTTGCTAGTGTTGGCCCATGCTTGATGATTAAGCCGCAAGCAGAGATGAAGGACACGACCATCAACTTATTAATAGAGGAGAGTGAGGATTGGAAAGAAGTCATGTCCAAATGAAAACAGAGGGAGGTCTGTCTCCAGGAAGCTAGCGCTCATCCTCCCCCGAATATGGTGCTTGTAGGTAAGAAGCAATTACGAGACTCGCTCAAAAGTTTGACGTATTGCGGCAATCGTTTGAGAAACACACACAACACCAGTGAGTGCCATCACCATATCACTTGCATTCGTTGTGAAGGAGTGGGGCACGTAGTGGCCAATTACCCAGCCCCCTCCATCAGGAGCGGTCATCAAATTTTAGAAGGTAACGTATGTGATCTCACCCAACTAATCATCGTGAGTTTTCTCCAAGGTTTGAGCAGTGAGAGGCCCCAGCCCCTCCTCCCATATGACATTCTGTGGTCTCAGCCTCCATCTCTCCTGAAGTTAGCAAACTCAAGGAGGACCTTTTGTAACTCCTCATCGTCTCCATCTTTCAAGGGTTCGTCAGTCAAAGTTCTCTTCAGTCTGAGTTGGAATCAATGTTTTGAGACTAAGCCTTGGAGAAGCTTTCGTATTTAGAGGGTATGCAAACTGAAAGAGGTGGAGCTAACCTCCAGCTCTGGCCGCTATTTGGTTTCCTTCGAACCTTGGTCAGATGACATCTGTTCAAAAGGCTACTTGGGGGTCAGGAAACTGGGTAAACTTATAGAACCTTCCCTTGCATTGTTGGACATCCCAGGTGATAGCAGAAGTCCTGAAACCGATCAGCGCCTTGTTCTCCTTCTCTAAAAGCTCTCAAGTCAATAAATGTTATTTGGGAGTGCTTCTCTGGCAGTGCAGGCGTGTTCCTCTCCCTCATGAGATGGAGCTCAACATTGGAATGAGAAGATATATTATTTTGATCACAAACGGCAGGGATCCATGGCCGACTTTCTGGCCAGAATTACAAAGATTTGTGGTGGTTCAACCTACTTCGGCGGCAGTATGCATAGTTAAGGTTTCTAACTCCTGTGCATGCAAGCTTGTTCATGAGATCCCATCATCAGAGAAGGGAAAAGGGAATCCTCCGTATTTCCAATGTGAGGACCCCTTTGGAAGCTCGGCGGGGAGACCTTCTGAGCTCTCACCAGGGCTATTCATCGGTTTTGCCAATAATTAGAGAAGAGGTGGTCGAGGTTATTAACTCCAACCGACCCTCTCTGGTGAACACTGTGGATCTTCTTGCAAATCTAGTAGAGACCGGTCTGTTGTTGACTTCCTGTCGATCCATCGGTCCGAAAGCTACGCCTGCGAAGGATGCCGAGGTTGTCAAAGCCCGTGCAGTTGTTGTCAACAAGGGATTGGAGAACTCCTTGCAATCCAAAGGGGAGTTCACACATGTCCTAGAACCATCCGAGGTTGTCGGGGGACAGATGCCGGTCACATCCCTTGTTAAATGCTGGGCCAGGTGATCCTAAGGAACTTCTTGGCTTAGCTGGTTCCAACAAGTAGTCCGTTGATCCGATGCTCCCGCTGGAGCAACATTCCTTATCTTGTTCTAGGAGTAGAAATCATGTCGAGTCAGACATTGGTTTAGTTATTTGAACCTGCGGGATCAGACTAATTTAAAGAATTCTGATCCAGTGCTTGTCCATAATGGGCCTAATTTACCATAACAAGAGCCACTTCTTGAATCAGCTCGGGAAAAGGAAATTCAGCCCTTATTGTTGCCTCTTGGGGACAATTCGGTGGTTCCGTGTGAGTTTCTTGATGCCTCACAACCACATCTTATTGGGCTGATGATACCAGCTTATTTTTGGTATTTTCAAAATGGTGCTTGGTGTTTGGTCTCTAAAGAGCTGGTGCTCCGTCCTAAGCATGCTCAACCCATTGTTGAACCTTTGATAATTGGGACAATAAGGAAGTTTGTGACAAAAAGTTGGATGGCGAGCTTGGTGGAGATGAAACAATTCCTAACTCCCAAAAGTCTTCAAATTCCTTCTCTACATATAAGGTTGATCCAGGAGATTCCTTCTCTATAAAGGATTCCTAGCGAATAAACTCCAATTCTTAAAATCAAAACTAAGAGCTTGGGCTAAGTTAAAATTTGGATCTTTAAAACTTCGTAAGCTTGATCTTTTCTACTCCATTGACTCTCTGGATCAAATGCCTTTTCAGATGTTAATTCCCTACTGCAATAAGGAGAAATCTATTGGAAGCAAAGATTTAGAGTTAAATGGCTTAAAGAAGGCGATTACAATACTAAATTTTTTCATGCCTATGCAAACAGCAGAAGAAATAGGAATTTCATCCTGAGGACCTTAGACAATGGAGTGTTAGTGGAAGGATCTATAAATTTGGGGATCGTGTTTGCCACTCACTTCCAAAAAATTTTTCGAACTCGTAGGGATTTCAGATTCCGTTTCTCTTGGAATTCGTTTTTGAGAAACAAACCTCTTCCAAATCTTTCTTCCTTGAATTCCCCTTTTTCAAGGGAGGAAATTAAGCCGGCTGTCTTCAGTCTAAGATCTGATAAAGCCCCAAGATTAAATGGCTTCCCAATCTCCTTCTTCCAAAAATTTTGGAGCATCCTTGAAAAGGACATCCTTGCCTTATGCTCTAATTTTTATAATGGGTCCATCAATCTAGAACGGATAAATTGGGCTAGTATTGCCCTCATTCCCAAAACTATCTCTCTTGAATGGCCCTCATTAACTCGGTTTTAAAAATCTTGTCTAAAGTCCTAGCTATAAGGTTGAGTAAAGTGATTGATTCCCTCTTTGACAAGTCTCAAACGACATTCATTAAAGGAAGATGTATTCCGGACAACATCCTCGCAGTTGAACAACTCATCTTTAGCTTGCAAAAAAAGAAAATTTTGGGCTATATTGTCAAAGTTGACTTTGCCAAGGCCTATGACATGGTTGATTGGGATTTCTTGGATGAGCTTCTTCACGCCTATGGGTTTGGTGAGAAATGGGCCGGTTAGCTCAAGGCTATTCTTTTCTTGCCAAAAGAAAAGTCAGGCTATGTTAGACACCTTAGGGGCCTTAGGTAAGGA
The DNA here is from genome assembly GCA_020875875.1 of Dioscorea alata. NCBI lineage: Eukaryota > Viridiplantae > Streptophyta > Magnoliopsida > Dioscoreales > Dioscoreaceae > Dioscorea > Dioscorea alata. The sequence goes on from CM037023.1 coordinate 20,785,445, forward strand.
GACCCCCTCTCCCCCCTCCTGTTCACTCTGGTTTGGTCTCTGATGTGCTCAGCTTGATGTTTAACCATGCTCTTGACTCTGGTATCATTTTCGGGGTCCCTTTGGAGGCTTATGGTAAAATGTGTCATCTTCAGTATGCTGACGACTTTCTTGTCATTATTGTTGGTGGGCAGGAGGACCTTCAAATCATCAAGTTAATTCTTGTCCTTTTTGAAGGGATCTCATGTTTGAAAGTGAACTTTCATAAAACCTGCCTCTTTACCTCGGTGAAAAAAAAAACCTCTTGGCTAGATCACTCAACTGTGATAAAGGTATTTTGCTAGTGAATTATCTCGGGATTCCCATTTCTGGGAGTCGAACTAAACTACAGAAAAGCTAAACTGGAAATTAGTTCTAAGATGACTACTTGGAAAGCTAAACTTCTTTCTCTGGGTGGTAGACTCACTTTGCTTAATTCTATCCTTTTCGCCATCGCAAACTATTGGATGTCTATTGTCAAACTTCTTTGTTAGGTGTTAAATCTATCGATAAGATTCATAGAGATTTCCTGTGGTCTGGTCCAGATATCAATCACCCTAAAGTGCGACTTGTCAAGTGGCAACACATCCGCAGACCTCCCGAGCAGGAAGGCTAGGGTATCCTGAACCTTGAAGTCTTCAACGTGGCTTTGTTAACAAAATGGTGGTGGAAATTATCTTCTGGCGTTCCCTAGTGTGGGGACAAAATTGTCCGATTTAACTTCTCCACCTATTCTCAAGATTGGAACCTTTTTAGTAGACTACCAAATAGGAGATCTTTCATTTGGAATAGACTGCTTCATTGTCTATCGGCCTTTCAAGTAGGAGTCTCCTCATTTGTGCATAATGGAGAAAATACTTTCTTTTGGTTGGATAAGTAGGTGGATAACTGTGCTCCAAAAAATCTTTGGCCCTATCTTTTTGTTGCTTCTAATAGGCAATTTGGTACTGTCAAAGATCTCCACCCCTCACCTAAACTCCCTAGTTCAAAGTTGATCACATTGTATTGGCGGCTCAAATTCCAATCTAGTTGCTTGCTGAGCATGAAACTAGAGACACCAAGCTGTGGTTTCTCACCCAAACAGAGTCTTCTCTGTCAAGTCTTTGTACAATTTTTCTCATTAATGGTAGTGTTGGCTGTAAAATTACTCCTACGATTTGGAACTCTTACTACCAGAAGAAAATTAGTATGTTCAACTGGCTCGCTTGGGACAATAGTATCTTTACCTTGGACAACCTTGCTGTAAGAGGTTGTAACAAGCTTCTAACAGCTACCTGTGTTATGTGCAATGCTCTCATTGAAATAGTAGATCATCTCTTCCTGTTTTGTCCAATTTGTAGAGAGGTTATGGTCCTTTCTTGCAACTCGCTACCAAGTTCCCCCTCCTCGTTCTTTAGCAATGTTGTGGGGGAGCTGGCGCTCTCTTATTCCTGCCCCTAGCAGGAGTGCTGTGGACTTTTTTATTAGATCCTTGATGTGGAATGTTTGGTTGGAAAGAAATGCTCATATTTTCAACAACATTTTCTCCTTGCGTCAATCTGTGTTTTCCAAAATTATTTATATGTTCTTGAATTGGATATTTGCAGTTTTAGAAGCCAAAAGATCAAATCTGGATGGGGATGCTTCTGCTCCTAGGCGGAGTCTGGAGTTTCTTAGTGGCCAGACGAGAGTTGGAGGAGCTCAATTGGACTAGTTCTCTTTGTATTTGTGGTCTTCAACTGCCCTTTGGCCTTGAGTGACATGTGTTGTCTTTTTTTTTCTTTTTCCTCTTCATTTTCTTTCCTGCTTTTCTTGTTTTGTTCCACTTCTAGCAGACTTTGTACTCCATTCTTTTAATTAATGCATGTAGTTTATTCACTTCTATAAATAAATAAATAAATAAATAAATATTACTAAAAAAAGAATTAATAGCTCATTTTTTATATATTCTAGGAGAAAACCAAATGATGTCATAAACCATAATCATGTTTTTTCTTCATCTTATCACTATTAAAGAGACTTTAAATATATTTAATGTATATTATTTTTAAAGAAATTTTTTTATATATTGAAGCCCACAGTGTGAGTGCGGGCATTTACACTAGTTTTGTATTAATTTCATGGGAAGAAGGAACTGAACTGATGCACTTAAAATAGGATAAAGACTACTTCTGATGAAACTTTCACAATCTTATGTGAGTTATACAATACATAAATATCTTTTTAAATAATTACTATACATAAATCACTGTTAATTCACTTAATCAATCACAAAACATGCTAAGCCCATGCTGTCTCATCAAGACAAGTTAGTACTTTTTCCCCACAAAACAGCTTGTTTATAAGTTTTAAAAACTAAAAAAATTTAAACATATTGATGTTTTACTGTTGCAGTTATTTTTTAAAATACTACTATGGTTATTTATAAGACATTGTTAACTATTTTAATAATGAAATTTGCATGTTTTAGTTTATATAAATATTACTATTAAAGGAATTATGAATTTGTTTTCCATCTTTGATATATTGAAGAATTTATTTTCACAAGTTTATCGTCGTGTTGCCTTCTATATATATATATAGTGCTATTAATGTTGCTTAACAATTGTAGAAAGTTGAGTTTGATACTCAATTAGTTTTGGCTCTTATAAAAGTAAAAGCTAAGTGATTAAGTTATTTTAATTATTTAGTTACATTTATTCTAAATTTCTCAAACAGAAATTAGAAAATTTGTTTACCTTTTTAGAAATTTATTAAAAGTTTTAAATGCATAATTGCGCAAGCATTTATTCCTCTTATAGTCAAAAAGATCCGTAGACAATTTATTAATTTGACCCCTAAACAAATTAAGTGTACGGTCTTCATATTTATTTAAGTTATTTTGAATTATTATTACTTATTTTAAATATTTTTTAGTTTAAAAAAACTCAAATCTTTTACATGAGTTTTAATGTACCTATAAATCATCACATTTTTAAACTAATATACAATTTAAAGTTTTTAGACAATTGAGTTGTTATGTGATTTTTTATTTATTATTGTTTTTGGATTCAAATAATTTTCTCTAATTTAGTAATAAGAAATTTTTTTTAAAATTTAAAACCCAATAGATCTGGGTTTCATCAGCTAGACCCTTTTAGGATCGAGTAAGTCAGGCCGGTTCACCCAAAAAATCCAATCGGTTTAGTGGGCTAACTCGGTCTAACAGTGTTTTCCTTATAGCTTAAGCAAATTTTGGGTTCAGCTTTTGGTAACCCAAACTGGGTGGGTTGGGTCCGATTAACCGGCTTTGCCTCCTTTACACTCATGTGGTATTCACCCTAATTTTATTATTTTAAAATACTAATAATTGATTAAAAACTCCCTCTAAATTTTAGTCACCACGTATAGTCTAGTCAGTTTGGACATTTTTAAATCACAGTATTGTTTTTAAACCAGTTATTTTTTAATCCTTCCCTCCATTGGCAAAGTTAGTTTTAAAACCAATTATTTTTAAATCCTTTCATCCAAAAACTAGTGTTCCTCATGTGGCTTAGGGTGGACAGTACACCAAGTAAAATTGTCACCCCAAGAGATTAAATGGATGTTACTTGAAGATTGCATAAGCTGGTGAAGTGATGGTTTTTTATTCAACAATTTAAAAAGATGGAAGTGATTGGGTAAGCTTTTTCTCATTCAGCACAAGATTAAAAATAAAAATCCAATCAAATTTAACTTACGGTAAGGTTTAAAAGTAAAAAAAAAAAAATAAACGAATTAAAAAATTAAAAATTGTTAGGGATATTCAAAACTGAAAGGAACAGGCTCAAAAGTTCTATAATTTTGAAAGACCTACGATTAATTTCAGTAAAATAAAAACATTTATGTGATGTATTATCACTTTGAAAGACTACAATTTATATACACTCATGTTTTCCCAAAAAAAGAAAATATATATACTTCGAAAGAGTATGCTCATTTATACACTCATATGCTGTTTCATTGCTTTAGAAGTGTACACCCATTTGCTTGTAAATTGTTGAACAAGAATTTGTTTAGCCCTGTCACTTCAATATCACTTAAAAATAGTACAATCATGTGCTTGGATTTTACTAAGCAATAAATTTTGCAGGCCCTTGTCATGTGGTTGACGGTGGTGGGCACCATGCCACAGTAGTTTTTGCCATGAAATCAAACTTTCTGAGGTGAAGAAGTTGATCTGTCAATTTTAACGTTGGTTTTTATGAAAATAAAATGTGTACTGTATTAAAATGAGTTTTTCTTTTCTTTTAATATTATCTTTTCACAATATATATATCCATGTATATACTTGCCTCCAAATACATGTTACGGTCAACAGTTCCCCGGGCCCACTGCAGACCAGCACTATATATCCTCATACCAGCACAGCCCACTTTAAACTTGTGCCGGACTGGCAAAGCCTGTTTACCACCCAAGTAGATCCAATACGTGGTTTACTTTGACCATATTTTATTTATATTTTTTGTTTTAAATCTTAAAAATATATAAGAACTCAAAAATTGCTAAAATATTATTTGGAAAAGGGGAAATTTAAAAACATAAAAATGAAGGCTTCATCGATTTTACAACTGAAAATATAAAAAAAATTAAAAAAAAAAAAAAACACCTTAGGGCGTGCAGAGCCGTACGGGCTTAACATAGACCATGTGCCAGCACCGTCTGTAAGCTACAGACCCCTAACCCCTTCGCCCTAAGGGGGTGGAGGGGTTTGTGTTATGCATGTCTAAGGTATGTACCAAAGCGCCTACTAGGCTTGGGCCAGTACTGTCTTTTTGACATCGCTGATCGGTATAATATTTAAGATAAATAATTTTAATATTCTTTTTTTTTTTTTTGCTTGTTTTCATTTCAATCACCAATATTTAAAAAGTTATAATTTTGTTCCCTACATTAGTTTTTACTATAATAAAGTTACACATGTTTATGATGTCAATGGTGATCATACATGACAGAAACCCGTAAAAATAATTTTATTGTAAATATAAATGATTATCGTCAACTCAAATAATTTTATTATAACAAAAACTAAATGTATAAGATTAAATTATAACTTTTTAAAATTGATCATGCCATTATATATGCATTAAAAGGAGAAAATACCATTTAAATTATTTCCTAGTATTTATCCATGGCTGACAACATCATTACATGATCCCACAAATGTGAATTCCTTCTGAGACGCCACCCTCCATGTATTTTCATATGTGCCAAAGTTGACACTATTAAACCAAAATAGAAGATAAACTTCAATTATGCGTTCTTGCCAAAGCTAATATCTCATCACTCCCAAATGAGTAGGTCAAATTGAATAATTTGCAATATTTGACACTGTTAAACGGAGATCTCATGATCTACTTCCAGAAAATAAAACTAGCATGATAAAACATAAAATAAATAAAAAAATAACCAAATTATTATTAAAGGAAAATAATTATTTAGTTGATGAGAATATAAAATCGATTGCCAACAACCTCTTATTTATTTGGTACCGGATTTTTTATGTAGAGTATTTGTGTCATACTAAAGAGATGGATTGGAACCTTAGCCCACACATAATAAGTAGCTTTGTATATTGAGAAATTAACAAGAAACCTATGCATGCTTTAAATTTGATTTGTCCAAATTTTATAATAAAAGATAAAAGGATAAACTAGAATTAAATTAAACATCAACCAATAGAATTAATGCTCATTTTCTTCTCACAAATCACACAAAACATAAAAGCAAAAGTCAGGTAATGCTCATTTTTTAATAAAAGGTAACCAAAAAAAGTAAGAATTAAAAAAAGCAGGATTTTTTTTTTATCTTGACAAAATATTTCATAGTTGAATCGTGCTCGACCAAGCCAGCTTCGGCTTCTCACATTCAGGAACTGATGGGCCCAAAAAAGTTGGGTGTTGATATGACTATTGGAGATCCTATGATGACTATTGGGCCTCTCCTCTTCTACTGAGGTACGTGCTGATAATTTAATTGGGTTGGCCAATCTTGAATTAAAAACGGGAATCTTATTGGAGCCCAATATATATGTAGCCGAAGCCCAAATCTAGCATGACAATAGTGATAATTCAATGGAGAATGATCTTTTCTACAACCCTTCAAAACCACCTTCAAATCTCATTCTCCCTCCTAATTTTAATTGGTTTTTCTCCATGGTATTTGGACATTAGTGTTGGGATCTTATCATTCTAACAAAGGGAATTATCACGCAAAAATACATGTCAATACGCAAGTGGATAACAAAATTTTAATAACAAGTAAACATAATAAAACCCTAATGCATGCCAGAACTAAGATTAAATTCTAAATAAATAAATGATTAAAAGTTATACCTTTCTTTTGATGACGATTCTTAACGTACCCTTGTTTCCCCGAAATCAAAAGGGACTGCCAATCGCGACTTCCCTCTACAATCACGTACACACGAACGCCTCTGGGAATCAAGCAGGTATGCTAGTACCTCAAGAAAAAACACTTGTTTCTTGGTTCAAATATCAAGCACCCTGTGATTCAAGAGAAAAGGGGATGTAGGAGCGGCGACGGCGGGATCTGATAGCAGCGGCCAAGAGAGAAAAGTGGGTGGCGGCTAGGGTTTCTTGAGAGGCAATCTCTCAATCACTCTATTTTTCTCTCTCTCTCTCATATTAGGGTAAGACCATCTATTTATATTGGAAACCCAAAACTCCAATTCACAAATAAACCCTTCACTCCTAGTCAAATTAGGAATCTCTTCTTTACTTGATTAATTAAACCATTTTAATTAACCAAATTGATTAGATAGGATCAACACTTAATAAGACCCAACCCAAATAAGCTATTCGCTCCACCTAATTTAGTTTTTTTTTTTTACCAAAACCCTAAATAGGTGGTCCAATAAGTAACAAATACTGAACCTTGATCCCGGCATTCTTAGTGTGCGATCTTGTAGGTCCATTTAACATTAGCAATGAGCGTAAACAATTTTAACTCTCATAAAGCATAATTATTCTCTACCACGATAATACGATTACCCAATATTAAATGAAGGTCAATTTCGAGAATTAACGGAACCTATCGCAACATGATACAATCTTTTGCCACTGTATATCTTAATTAGCGTAAGGCATGGAACGAGTCACCCTTATTTTAATGCTAATTAATTTCTTGATCTCTTAGTGAACTAACTAGGTCAAGTAAATGATAACTCTTATCATTTCCCTTGGGCGTGGCCACGCAGTACTCAGTCTCACTAATCAAGTGGCCGGTGATATTCACTCTCTCTACAAAGAGGGACAATCCCTTCACTTCACTCATGTCGCTCAGCATGAACCGCAACATGCCCAAACATACCCGTACTTGCCACTCAATTATGAATGATGTCAGGCGTAAGTCAAAACATGCAAAGATTCATCTGAGATCCATAGTGATTTCAGGTCGAAGGATTCTAGTACAAGAATTGCTTGAGAAAAATACTTATGACTTAACAACCATGTAGTGTTCTCAAGAGCGGATCGATCCAGGTACATTGTTCCCTAACATGTATCTATGTCCTTTGATTGATATCTCATATCTAATAACCCGTAAAATAAGACCGTCTCACGAAAGACATACTAGTCTTAATTTATTTTCATTCCCATGAAACTAATCGACTAGGGACATTTAGAATATTGCTCTAGTTTATGCTTTAAGGTTTTACTATCCAAATCACGCATTTGATAACTTGAGCAGAACTAATATTCAAGGATATTTTATCTTATTAACTATGCACAGAAATAATAATAGATAAAACGATGCCTCATAATAATTATCCAAATAATAAGAGTTCATACAATGCATTGGGGCTAGGGCTTACACTAACAATTAGTCACAACAAAATTTTCAAAGGTCATCACTATTCGCTCACTGTTAGATGAGGGAAATACACTGAAGGAGAACATGGAAGTTTGGAGTGAGGAAAATCATGCTGATGAAATCTTACCGAATTCTAGTACCCAGGTGTCCGAGGGTTCAAGACAAGAAGGGGACAGTTTAGATAGCCGAGAGATGGAAGATTCAGAATTGGATTTTGAGGAAAAAATTCGAAGGTTGCTTCACACTAGTCAGGCTGAGAACACTACTCAGGGTATGAGAAGAAGTGAACGAAGAAAAAAACCATCCTCTAGATGGAAAGAGGAGGCAGGATTCATTCCACAACTGCCCAGATCAGTCAAAAAGAAGGGGATTTCAGACACGACACCGAAAGGTACTTCCTCAACCCTCCTTCTTATTAGTGACTGGAATAATTTGCAATTAATTAATTATAGCAATGCTTATAGTATCTCATTTGATTCTTTGCATCATAGAGATAATTGTTTTTCGCATTTACACATGCTTTAATCAATTAGATCGACACCTTTAAACATAGAAGCGAGGACCCCCTATGTTAGGTTCCGCTTCAAGATCAATTTAGTTTACTTGTGAACATTGTCAATTGGAATATTTGAGGACTGGGAAGGCCCTTAAAGCACTTCCTTTTAAAAGACTTTCTCCAGTTACGTTACACCATGTGGATATAGCTTAATTTGGTTGATCCTACCATCTGGAGGTCAGTTGGTCGATCCCGACTAGATCATTTTACCTACACCCCGGCCTTAGGGTCTGTGGGAGGTATGATTGTAGGTTGGAACAACAGTTTGTTTGAGGGACACATGATTCATCAAGGCACTTTTTGCCTCTCAATTGAATTCAGAAATAGTTCTAACACTGTTTATTGGCTTTGTATCTTGGTTTACAGACCCGATGTGCGACAATTAAAATCCATTTTTTAGAATGAGATTAGAAATTGCCAACCGGGGTGGAGTGCCCTAGGTAATTTGCGGCAATTTTAACTGAATTTTCTCCCCTTGGGACAAGTTGAGTGGTTCCCTTGATCTTGAATATATTAGACTGGCGCAATTATTAATCAGAGATATTCATTTAGTTGAGCCATCCTCATTTGGAAAACGGTTTACTTGGACAAATGGACAAGCAAACCCAATTTGGGTTAAGCTTGATTGCTTCTTAGTCAACCTTGACTAGATCTCTCAATATCCTAAAACCATCCAAAACTATCTTCCCAAATTCGGCTCGGACCATGTTCCAATTAGGCTTGAATCTGGAGATCATTCCTCAATCCTGCGTCCATTTTATTTTGAATGGACATGGTGCTTGGTGGAATATTTTTCTAACTTCATCAATGACTGTTGGAGCCCTACACATTTCCAAGGATGTGGGGCTTTCATACTTGCAAAGAAGATTGCTAGAATCAAAAAGCATCTCAAGCATTGGGCGAAATTTGATTTTGGTTTGATTAAACTAAAAAAGTTGAAATTATTACACGAGATAAACATACTCGATACTTGTAAGGAATCCCGTGCTCTCATTGATGTGGAACATGTTAAAGACATTTCTTTAAGATCTGAGCTTGCATAGACTCTCAAACAAGAAGAGATTTATTGGAAGCAAAGGACGTGGGTGATTTGGCTCAAAGAAGGCAATGAAAATTCTAGTTACTTCCACTTAGTTGCCAATGGACGACAGAAAAGGAATTTTATTCCTTAGATTATGCAGAATAATATTAGTGTGGATGACACGAAGGGTATTGGTGACAGATACACTTTTTGTGTAACCGTAAGTGCATGGGTCATACAAGTAGCAAAGTGTACCCAAATGGGCCGGGTAGTCAAATCGACAAGGAGTGGTTAGCTTTCAGTAGTCGTTGCTCTTCTAATATCTAGCTAGATTAAAAGGGGAAAAAGAAAGAAAATGGACTAACAGTTACACCATTTTCTACTTTTAGAAGTAATTTGGAAGAGGGGTTTTGAAAAAAAACACAGTGTTTTAAAAATTAAACTGGAATGGGAGATTCAACCAGAAATTGGACTCCGATCTTGTGCAATAACCCTAATAAAACTGCTAATCCAATGAACAACTTTTAAACTAGGTTGGACGAGGAACCAATGAACTTGTTAGATCGGTTAATAAGTTTTTTTTTTGTTTGATATTACGTTTTAAAAACTAATAAAAAGACATTCTTTTTTTGTCTCTCACCTCTCTTCTCCTAACTCCTTAATCCGAAATCATGATCTCATCTTCCTCCATAGTCCAGTCCACAACCATCCTCCCGCCTGAATAGCTCGCATTTAATCCTCTTCAGTCTCCTCCCTCTCATAGCATCAAAGGACACTAACCAAATGATCTCATTTCCTAAGGTTTATCAGATCTTTGAGGTTGGAATTCTCCTCTCAGTTGGTTCTCTGACAATCCTCTCAAGGAAACTATACAAAGCGTCATGTAACAAAATATCATCTGGCATAATTTGATGGTCAATCACATATTCTTTGACATGATTCAAAGGTTAATCATATGTTTAGGAGGCGTTCATTTTCTGGGAAATGGGGAAGTGGTCTAATTTCCACCACTTTTGGTGCTCATTTGTCCTAATGTGGATTTTGAATTAAACCCACTTCAATGATTTTTTTACAGAAGTGAGGAGAATTGAGCCAATCTATAAAAATTTACTTCTCTTCACTTTCAAAGTTCTTTTTTAACTCATAAAACTCCATTTGACACATGAATTCTCAAGTTGTATTCTCACTTTCTAACATGAATACCAGAAATACTTTTAGTGATATCACTTCCCACCGCTTCAGATAAGCGGCACTTCCCTAACTATCTCACTTCAGATCACTTTTCTTGAAATAAACGCGTTTGGATTATTTAATGGGAATGAGGGGTAATAGGGTAATGAAGAGAGGAGAAGGAATGGATAGAGGATGTTAATAAAAAATGTGTTTAGTTGGAGAGGTAATTCATTGGAAGTGGGAAAAATAAGAGTAATTTATTGGGAATTGAAAAAGTAATTAAAAGATATATTGTAAAATTATTTTTATATCCTTAATATAAAAAAATAAATTTTGTTGTTTATAAAATATTTTAAATAAATTTTAATTATTATAATTAATTATTTTATGACTTATATTTTAAACAAATATTTATTTAAAATAATTATTATCTGATTATTATAATTAAATATTTAATATTTTAATATTTATACATCTATATTACATATAAATATTTATTTGATATATTATTATATGATAGTTATAATTAAATATTAATTATAATAATATTAATACATTTTTATTAAATATAAATATTTATTTAATATAATTATTATATGATTATTATAATTAAATATTAGTTATTTCATATTAATATATTTATATTCATTTGATATATTAATATATTGTTATATATATATCTATATACATATATTAATGAGTTGTAAAAAAGGTAATTCACACCCATTCCCCTTTTATCCTCTTTCACTTCCCCTATAAGAGAGAATGAACATTATCTTGGGTGGGTTAATGGTAACCCCACTCACAAGAATAATGATTATCTCACTAAAAAATAATCCAAACATCAAAATGGGTAATGGTTCCCTGAAGGCTGCCATCCAAACGCCCCCCTTGCTTTCCATCCTGACATCCCAAATCTTAAATCTATTTTTGAGGAAAAAAGGATCACCTTGATTTGTGTGAAAGATGTGAGGAGGAATTTTGGGTTTCACATCTTTGTAAATAAAAAATTGACATTGACATTGACATTGATTTGGTGAAGATAAGAGGAGGAATTTTTCCTTTTTTCTTTTTTATTTCCTTCTAATATTTACCATTTTTTATTTTTTAGAAATTTATTTATTTTACAAAAACGAAATTCGTGAACTAGCCAATTTTTTTTTTTTTTTTTGGTTTACGTTTGTCCTTTTCATTTGATGCTAATCATTGACTTCCATGGTTTTGGATTTCTCATCATCATCGAAGGCATCGCCTTAGCTGCTTCAGGTGTGCATTGTTTAGTATTGAGTGTGTGCAAATACAAAAGTTATAAAATGCTTGAAGCTGCAACATGCTCTGTAAGCTTACCAATTGGACAGAACATGTTTAGAAGAGATTACCTTTCTTTCCCAGGCTGCATCAGACTTTACCTTTATTTCTTGCATGATTTTGATAATGCTTATATTTAGATGAGTTTTGCTTGTGCTGCAACAAGTGAAACGGACACTGCTTGATTCTTAGTGTACATTTGTTTTAGAATTGTTGCCTCATATATTGCTTTTCTTATTTGTGTTATGGTTTTTCACAGTCCAATCCATTTATTAGTTAGACTAGTGTCACCGGAGAAAGTTTATTTTTAGATCAATTGCATAATTGGATCACCATAGAAACTTATCTCGTACTCTATGGGGTTATTAAAATATGAAATCATACATATACTTGCACAAGATCCTTCCTCAGTAACGGTTCTATTTGGATTGTAATCTACTAATCTTAAGTGGAAGAAAGTCCCTCCTGTATCAGCAAAATGACTAATTGAACTATACTGAGCTAACGTAATTTTTATCCAGCAAGCCAGTAGAGTTGTTGGACTTGGTTGCCTTCTTTTTCTTGGCAAGTGGTGAGTATTGCCATAAAGGGTGGGGCAGTAATAAGGATTACTCCGGTAAGGCCTCAAAGAAGATGCATAAGAGCAAATGCTGAGAAACTCATACCTCTTCTTACCTCTTCAATCCTTCATGATGTGTTTATTTACTTTAAAATTTTTGATGGGTCTATTATCATGTATCTTGTTTAGGTGGAAGAAATGTTGCAATTTCATCCTATACCATCTCGTTATTATTTTTAAATTATATAATGACAGACATTGGATCTCCTTCAACATAAAATACTTTGCGTTGCAGCAAAATTTGAAGAGAAAATGTATACGTCAGGGGAATTACTTTTATATTGTCATTGACGTATTTTATTTTTTGTCTTCTGCTATAAATAGGAACTATTACACAAAAACCTTGGAGGATTTAGATGCCAAACTGCAGGAACAACAGAAGGGGTTGACCTACTAATTTATTTGCACTAAATGAAAAATTATATAGGTAGTTTTGGACGCAGGGCTCGCCCATTAATCATAAACTTTCAATTACCCAATAGGTAAGCTTGTAGAGCATGTTGCAGCTACAAGCATTTTATAAGCTTGTTGCTTCCAAATGGTGAATGTGTGCCACTTATTTGACAAAATTTGGTGTGAATTGTATTTCTTGAAGTAATTTATAGCTTTCATGCATATGCTTTCATTAATACATGTTGCGTTAAAGTGCACAAAAAGACATAATTTAATGTTCTACTCATGGCATTTTGTAATGGTCCATGATATAAATCATGTTTCAATTATTAAATTTATTTTTGTCGTGTTGTTTTACCAACCAACGGATCCTTTTCTTCCATTGGGAGTGTTATAGATAACTATGATTTTCAGCTTAGGTGTGATCATCTTTAATTTGATGCTACCTCATTCCTTTCATTGGTTGTTTATATGTGATAACCATTTTGTTATGATGCCCAACAACAATTCAGACAATACATACATCAAGATAATGCTTGCAAGTTTTATACAAGGTTCAATTTTTTCTATCAACTGATCAACCAAATGACTGATAGAATAACAGTCTTTAGATGAATTTGGTCAGTTCTTATTGTTGACGGATCTCAAATTCAAATGGTGATGTTTTGGATGACAATATTTTATTGGATGTTCTATTACTGATTTTTAAGAACATTAATATTTTGAGATCATGAGTATTTCAATTACTGATTCTAACACTAGGAATGAAACCTATAAATTGAAGGAACAGGAACCTGATTAATTAGAATAATTGGTTTAAGATCTATAATGTTATGTGTCAATTTTTGTTATATCCACTTAGCTGATTAGGCATGAAGAAATAAGATGGCTTATAAAGGATAGATTTATCTAACTAATTTAGAAAATAGAGTCTATGAATAATAAGAGTTTTTCATATTTTTGCTAAGTAAATAATTACAGTGCAATGCTCTCTAAGAAATAAGTTGGAATCTTATTTATCCATAAATGCTTCACTGATTTGGTTAAATCTTTCTTGTAATTTAGTTTCGCTTCAAGTGTTTTCTTTTATAAACGTTTGATATACACCTAAAACCAATTGCTTAGGCCTAGCTCTTGGAATTTTGTTCAGTTCATGGTTGATTTTAAATGGAACTTTTTTTTTTTAGATAAATTTTTTGTGAAGAAGGATGTTATAATGCAACCATATCTCTTTCAACTTCATATTAACAGTTGAAACAGAATTGACTAGTTATAGTTCTACTTTGTTTGAATACTATCTATAGTACCCTTTTGATTTCACTCTGTAGGTTAGGCTTATCTTATTGTCCATTTTAATAATTTCATATTGGATTGAGAAAGTTTCATTGTCTAGAAAAGGGTGATGATAGCTTTGTCTTGTGATTGGTTGGTGGACTTAGAAATGCTAAAATATATTACCATTTATCTTATAAACGCATCAAATGAAACATGCATGTTCATTTGTTTTCAAGCATTCTATTTTAATATTTTCAATTGTTTTCATCGGGCCGCACACATCTTCGGACCTTGCAGTGAAAATCACCTTACGGTTGTTAATTCCTAGATCTCCCTAATCTCCTTCATCCCATATCATCCCAGAGAAATACAAAGTTCTTGTTCTCAAAATATGAAAGTTGCTTTTTTTCACTCTTTGTGGTGAGAAAGTTGCAACTTGGAGCCAGAAATCTCACTCATGTTCGGATGTCATGCGGTCATACTGGCACCTTCCATCTTTGTTGCTGGCAGAGCTACTCTTATCAATAGCTCTCTTCTTCCCTTCCAAACTATACTTTAACTTTGTACCCTATTCCTGACTCCACCTTGAATGATATTTCCAAAGTTGTTAGGAAATTTTTGTGGAGTAAAAGTGGCAATGATAGCGGATTTCCTTATGTTAGTTGGTCTGTTGCTACTCTCCCTAAATCGGAGGGAGGTCTTGGCATTAGAGATCTTTACTATTCTAGGACTGCCCTCATGAGCAAGAATGTTTTTTCTCTTTTGAATAATGAGGATAAGTTCTGGGTTCAT